>JAXAVZ010000211.1:0-33211 GCA_034621355.1 Mycalesis mineus | reverse complement strand
AACGCAGGTGGCTTTTCCATCCCAAATAAGCGTTACAACTTTTCGTGAGAATTTTTTTCGTCCAGCCCCCTTTCACAACGCGCGATAAAGAACTTCGTTCCAATAATCCATCGCATTCGCTCAACAACGCAAATACGTAAACTATATAAAAAAAATAGGGCTATTTATATAGTATGACCAGAACAATAAAAAACCTGTTTTTTTTAAGACGCCACGATTTAAAGATAATGATAATTGAAATGGCAAGCTAATCACTCGTTACTTCTCTGTCTACGGATATCCTGCTATAATGTAGTAAATAAGAGTTATTAAGTGACGAAATATAATGAACAGCCTAGCATTTACTGTTCACACTTTACATGGAATGTTAAAGATATGTATATTTAAATAAATAGACTGACACTAATTAGATATAAAATGGGACCTATTTACATATTATTATATTAAAATAAATGACTTGAGAAAACTTACGCAGATAAAAAATAATTACTTTTCATTTTTATTCTGTACCATTTACCTTAACTAACAGAAATTTATTTCGAAATTTTCATGCAACTATTTTAATAAGGAAAAATGTTTATAGTTTAAAAATTAGTAAAGTACAATGTAAAATATTCCCTATTAAAGGTAAAGTATTCCCGAATTTTCAGTATTACCGATATTATATTATTAATCTGTGGTTATAATCTGACATCTTGTTAAATCTAAGTGCACAACATTACAATGCGTGCTAAATTGTTTTTACAATAATAATAAATATTATTATTATAAGAACAAATGTATTTCTACGGAATACATAAATAATACATACAAAAATAACATAAAGGAATGCAACTAACTTACTATAGATACAAAAGCACTCTTAAGTAAAACCTCTTATTAATACTGGACTTTAAGTGCTACATAAGTTTTCTAAACACTCCTTATAATATAAATTAAAATAAAACTGTCTTTATAATTTGCATTTATACTAAGTTTGACAGTTAAACACCTCAATTAATGATAAAACTTCCTAATGATATATAAAATTTAATGAAAAGTTAAAAACAAATTAATGACCAAGTACAAACATTGCTTAAACGTTTTTAAATTAATTACACAATCAACATTTTTGCAATAACTTAAAAAATCAATGTATTTAATATAAGAATTTTAAAACAAAAACCTGGAATTTTAAACAAAGATTGATATTACACCATACAAGAAAAGCGTTTTAATCCCTTTCAATAATATCCAATAGCCCAACAAAAATAAATCCACATTTGAGTAAATAAAAAATTCGTGATCTTTCTATATAGGTAAGAAATTTAACTTCTACCAAAATTACTTTTTAATCGACTTCAATTCTACTATAAATATATTTTTTATTAGGGCAAACTTCTGTAGTAGTATCTATAAATCATCATTCATCATATATATCAACGGTGGAGAAAATAAATAATTATCTTGGTGTATTTCTTAAGGAAATTTAACACTTCTTATTTTGTCAAAAATGGGGGAAAAAAATTTTTTAGAAATTTTATTAAAATGTAATTAATGATGTAATTTTAATTTTTTCAAGAGTTGATTACAAATAGATAGATCAAAGACGAATCCATCAAAATATCCAAAATTATTTATAACAATAAATAATAAACAAATAGGAACAGCACCAAAAAACATTTTACTATGTAACGCACCAATATAAAAAATAATAGACATAACTTAAATGTTGGTAACCAATTCTTGAAACTTTTGGCACATTTCTTTTATTTTAAGAAAAATAAAGATACTGCCGATGCAAATGCCACTTGTATAAGAAAAACTAAATTCTCGTTTGTATAAAACATGCCATAGCCAACATTTTAATTAATAATAAAAAACGTGTTTTTGGTAAAGCCCTTTTCACAATAAAGTACAATTTAAAAAATAGGGTGTGCATGCAATTCAAACCATGTTTTGAGCGATATTAATTATACATAAATATTACATTTTTGCGTGTGGATATGTATGGCGTGAACTTTCTTTGAACGATTAAATTTTTCTTAACGACGTAACGACAATATGGCGTATGTGTGTACCACCATAGCTACATAGGTGATTTTGTTTTGAGTGCTGATATTCTTTTTTGCGGTTCTATATCATTATTAGATCATGAACTCACTAAGAGATCTGTACATTTTATGAAATACATATTTTTCTTTTTTTTTTTTAATTTCGGACTCAAAAATAACACATTATTATCAAAAGCGGGCGGCACGTTTGTACGACGCCGGCCAAAGTACTTATAGTAAAAAGTCTTATCACTTGCACTCCGCGTCGGGAGCGGAGAGAGGGGAATGCAAAACCTACTGCCGTGACTGAGTGATACGGTAACCCTCTATATCTAATATTGGGTTTAAAAGTAAATAACTTTAGTTAACGATAATTTTGTTATTTTTGAGTTAAAAAGAAAAATTACGTGTGTAGCGTACCTAATCTAGGCTGTAAGAAGCTTTATTTAGGTCGCTCGTTGCAATTCAGCAGATTTGATATTCGCACGGCCGTCATAGCGTCGTGGCAGTCGCTTCTGGCTCCTCAACGTAAACGGTCGTGCGAATATCAAATCTGCTAAATTGCAATAAATTTGTTTTATGTATAAAATATAAAAATATACGTACTAGAAAAAAATGTTTTTTTTTTTCTAACATAAAACATCGTTTGTTAATATCACGCAACATTTATTCACGTCTCAAGACAAACCTATATAACACCAAGCGCAAAAATGTATTAACATAAACTGATTGCACACTACGCGAAGAGCCGCACGCGGACCAGCTTTCCAAAACTTATAGAGAGTGCTAATGACGTCATCTGCATATTCTTTGGCAAATAGCTGTAATGTGCCATCAGTGATTATTGTATACTTACCTTACTTAATCTTTACTATATTGTAACAATTAGGGGCAAGATTATACAATGTCGTGCGATAGCTGCTACTTGGTTACCGCTAAAACTTAATCTATTTGATGTGATAGTAATATACTAAATAAGTTAAGTATTTTGAAATTATTGAAGGATAAAATCTCTACTATTTATATGTACCAGATTAAAATACTCCAAAGACAGTGGCTTTTAATCAAGCGGAGCGTTATACCAATTAGATTACTAAGTCACATTTTATTTTATTAAAATTTTGAGTAATCTGACTGAATTGTATGTCTACTCCGCTAGGTAAAAATGCCGAAAAAGTTATGTATTTAAGTTAATTGAAGAGTGTCGCACTTCTGGAAAACAGTTCCGCGGTTTTTTCATTTTGCGGTCCTTGCGACAGTCTGCAATTAGCTTAAGAAACTGAATGACATATAAAATTTCTTTCATAGCATTTAGAGCTGTATGTCTTAACATTATATTACTTGGTAACTATGAAATATCAGTAATTATAATTTTATTTCTTCCTATATTTGAAAATTTACCCAGTTTTGACAGTAATCAAATGTGGTATTTGTTTAAGGGTACTAAACCAAATGTTTCGAATGAATTTACCAATACGGAACTTCTCAATTAGGTTGCCTTATAGATATCGATTATCAGCGATAAGGCTGCCTATTGTGCCTACATATTTGAACCCTTGTAACTAAGTAATCTCTCTCCTTCTGTAGATTAAAATAAAGTATATTTTACCTTTTTTTGAAATTATTATAACCAGTTTTACGATAGTTGTGTTTATGAAGCGCTAGACGTTATCTCACATTGGAAATTACATCTTGTATTCATAGACATTACATATACAATCTTAAATACTTGGAAACTGATCAAAGTTATATCTCTTAATTTCTCTTTTTTAATAGATAGAAGCACTATACCCAGCAATATTAATCAAGACTGATATTATAATTAATGAGCGGAAATTACCAATTAATTACATAGTGCAGCGGAATACCTACCCTGTTACGAAACCCTGTGCACGCCAAATAAACGCTTTTTTACGCATGAATAGCCCGTATCATGGAAGGTGTTTACACGCTATATATATCCTTTTTCTTCGTACGTACACTTACGTACGAAGAAAAAGGACATTGCCAAAAATTGTATGGCAGTGTACCCCAGGCTGCCCAGTAATGGTATATATATGACATTAAATAGTGCAGATTTTCTATTTACAGAAAAACAAAGTTGTATGTAGCTATGCAGTCGTACGACGGTCGCGTGATTCAGAACACAAAAAATCGATCGAAATTTTTATTTTTTTGATATATTTTCAAGTGATTGCTATGAAACATGGGTAGTTGTTTAAAATTCATTGTGTATTTAAATAAAACAGTTAAATATGAGCATAAGTTTGGACAGCCTGGGGCAAATTTTGGCAATATCCTTTCGTATAAAGACAAACACAGTCGTCGCCAAATAGCGCCAAAATCGGAAATGAGAGAGAAAGTAATATTTTTAATTTCTCCGCTATCACGCGATATCTTTCCAGCGGTTCGTGCTACGCTCACTGACCCCTCCTATACTCGCAACCTCACACAAGTGCCTCATACAACCCTTAAACAAACACCACGCCGGTGAACACACACTTAAGCTAGTAAGCAACTCGTGGAAGATGTAAGGCATCCGTCGGCGCGCTCCGTCGGCTCGCAATACTACCGCGCGCGAGAGCCTTCTGCACATAGCCGCGCTGACAAACAAACATACACATTTTAGAGATTCAATAATATGAATATTAAAGAGACGAATATCTTAGCATTCCATGGATTCACCGTGGGGGTGCCGGGTCCATCGCGTGGCTGAGAGAAAAACTCCGAACAGAGCCCGAGACTTGTGACACGGGTGTAGGTTTAAGTGTACCCTTAGTGACGCGCGTCAACACTCACCTCCTCTGTTCAAGTTATTCTCCCTGCTCAGCCAAATTCGGAAGGACCCTACTAGAGCAGCTTTGGACACTCGTTCCAATATGGAGCTTACTGCACTTCTAGTAAGGCCAAGGTCTTTTAGCAGGTTGTAGAGACTTCGCTGGTATACCTCTCTATACTAATATTATAAATGCGAATATAACTCTGTTTGTATGTTACTCAATCAAGCCTAAACTCCTGAACCAATTTAAATTAAATTTGGTAAATTACCAAATTTAATTTAAATCAATTAGAACCTGCAAAAGTACATAGGCTACTTGAATTATCACAAGACAGAAATTCTCGCGGGCGGAGTTGCGCTAGTAGTTCTATATATTAAATAATCAGTAGATGTGTAATCATCACTATCATCTTCATCATTACCAGCCTGTAGACGTCCACTGTTGGACATAGGCCTTTTTTAGGGACTTCCAAACACAACGATCCCGAGCCGCCTGTTGCCAGCGGCTCCTGCGACATGTTTGATGTCGTCAGTCCCCCTGGTGGGGGTCGACCACTGCGCTTACCGTTGCGGGGTCGATGTGTAATAGGGGTACATAACTTGGTATTAACATTATCGTCTCTATTGTCAAATTTAATATTTATTTTTTGATAATTACAGCACGTAACTAAGCGCTTGCCCGCACAGAAATCATGATCAGACGAGTGTTTTGTCGCCTGATTCTCTATTGTTCCTCTATCATCAGCCCTGGAACTTGGGGTCGGTCGTTTCTGGATAAACCGGGGTCCATGACCCAGCTCACAAATTTTAATTAAACAAACTTAATATCATCATCATTATCAGCCTATGAACAGGCCAGGCCTCCCTCCTTATAGCAGAGGGGATATGAAGCGTACACCCACCACGCTGCTCCAATGCGGGTTGGCGGGCTTAGGGTGATAATATTTCGTTTATTAACGAACACTATCAGGTATTGATGGGAGTGACCGACCGTGAGTGAGTGACCGCTCGTTGGTCTAGTGGTTAGTCTATCTGGCTTCGATCGCGAGGTCCTGGGTTCGAATCCTGGATCGGGTCACGGAATAATTCTGAGTTTTCATTCTTCTATGAAATTCTCAGTACATTCCAAGCTCGGAGTCTGGAAGTTGGTGGTGTTACACCCCCGTGCCTCGGAGAGCACGTTAAGTCGCCGGTCCCGGTCACTGTCATCAAACTTAATATTCGGACGTAATATTTCCTTTTTTATTTGCAAAAAAAATAGGCTTAATAGAGAAAAAACAATGATAGACCGGCTGTTTATTTTACAGTTTTTGCCCTACAATCAACCTTTTTTTTTTTATCGACTACAAGTTGGCCCTTGACTGCTGTCACACCTGATGTTAAGTGAAGATGTCTGTCATGAGGGAAGAAGAGAGAAGAAGAGTACAACTCACCGAGCCCACCGTCAGCGTCGCCCGGCGAGTTCGTGCCCTATTCCTTCTTCTTGCCCTTCTTTTTGCCCACTCGCTTGCTGTAGTTCTGCGCCAAGGCGTTCACTATCGACACCACGAAGTACAGCACCATTGCCAGTACGAACTTTTCTAGAAGACTCGACAGGATGGAGCCCTGGTTCTCCGGTATGGTGGAGTCCTTTTTGTGTAGACGCGCCTTTTGGTTTCGGAGGAATTCGAGTAAAGGCGCTTCCAGTTTGGGACCGATGTACGGTATCCTTTCTACCCAGGCGAGCGCTTGTCTGCAAAGGTTATTGAAATAATTAATTAATTTAAAAAGCTTTAATTTAGTAGGCTTTTTCGGCATAGCTCTCTTAATGATATAATAAAAAGGGCTCTTGCCACCATAAACGTTCCTGCGCTATTCGAGCCGTCAGGAATAAGCCGGGATCATGGCAAGAGACCTGATGGATTGACGCTGGTTCCTTGGGAAGTGAGACAGGCTCTAATGTGGGACGCTACTTGCGTTGACACATTGGCTCCGTGTCATATCAGGGAGACAGAATCAAGACCGGGAGCCGCAGCAGAAAAGGCTGAAACCGGTAAGTGGCACAAGTAGTCTCTCTGACAGAGAGTTACATATTTGTTCCTTTTGCCATGGTGACCCTTGGGCCATAGAGTCGCAGTGCCAAAAAATTCTTCCGTAATATTTCACCGCGCCTATTGCCTCAACTGGTGACAGAAGGGCTGGCTCATTTTTTGCGCAAAGGATTAGCCTGGCTATCCAACGCGGAAATGCAGCCAGTATTCTTGCCACCATTCCACGTGGGCATGATTTGTAAAGTTATTAGTATAAGTTAGCTTAAGTTCCTTATTGTATTCTATCTAAATAAAAAATAAAAATAATTAGTTATTAATTTTTATATTTAACCGACGAAATAACGAAGATAATTCTTTTATGTACGACCACTCGAGTTTTTACAGATTAGTGTGATTTTGATAATTCTTTTTATAGGAAGGGTATACTTCTAAGAAGGTCCTATAGTCATCTTGTTATAGGATCTGATGATAGGATCCTGGTCATATCGAAAGAATTTTTGAATTTAATAGGCCGAAATGGTAAAAAAAATAAATGACTAAAAAGTGAGAAAAAAATATTTTTAACAAAAAAATAAATTCGACTTCAAATCTTACTAAAGAGTAAAAAAATACGTTATTCTACAAGTGTTGCAATTAGTTACTGTAATTTACTTAAAGCACGAAGTCGGTGTCTCCTCAGCTTTTTTCTTTACCTATAGGCTTTGCGCTCCATATCCCCTCTCCTGTAAGGAGGGAAGCCTGACCCTGTAGTGGGCCGTTAATAGGCTGGTAATGAAAGGCTTTGCTACTTCCATAAATAAACGTCCCTAAACTTCGATGGCACCGACTTTATATATATGTTTAAGTAAATTAAAGCAACTGAATGACTGACTGTTAATAAATAGATGGCATTATTATTGTACTCAAATATCATTTCCAAAAAAAAAACACATAAAAGCACAACTCGGTCAACCAGGTACTAATAATTGTTCAATACTCACGCAACAAGAGTTTCATTGAAAGCAATAATCACAAACATCTTCTGTATATGCATCTTGATCACGGCCTTCCCAAGCAAGGTCGCTCCGAAGAATGTCCAGAAGGGCACCAAGAAGTGTCCACAAGTCAACCCGGCCAGGTCGAACAGCGGGTTAGGGATCGACGCGCACGCCAGGATACCCGCGAAACCCACTTTTTGGACTAGCTTTTGTACCATTACTTTCGCTCTGAAAAACAAAAAAGTTTAAATGATACTTAGAATATAAGAATAAAGAATCACTCAAAGATCAGGCGTCATTGAAATGTACGGCATCCGGCTGCCGCTGCAACTCTTGACTATTTGATGCTCGGATACTATTTAATTAAATAAAGAAAATAGAATGTGTCCAAAATCAATTTTCATGTTTTCCCTGGAACCTATACTACAGCCAAACTCGATTGAGAATGCTTGTCAACAAACAAATTTAAAATGAAGGTAGAAAATGCAACTCATTTTATGCCTAATAAATTTAAAATTATGGTCTGTGCTTTTAAAAAATCTAATTTAAAAGATATTGAATATATTAATTAGTTTTAAGCTTACTAATCTAATTTATTGTCATGAATTCGTCATTAACTAGTTAATTAAACAAAATAAATGTAAAATGAATAGTGATTTCTACCTTCATTTTTAATTTGTTTGTTGACAAGCATTCTCAATCGAGTTTGGCTTTGGTATAGGATAGATATGACAAAATGAAATATATTTTTAAATTGTATCGATTTATGATATTATTTTTCTCAAAATCCAGAATGGCGACCAGAATAGACGAATAATCTTTGAAGCACATCCAGCATTAAATGTGACTTACGACAAAATGACCAACTATAATTTTTGATTATCTAAGCATACTCTATCGATTTCGATAAGTCACAGCCAGAGAGATCTTTTTGAATATTTCAAAATGGCGGCCAGTCATAGTCATAGGCAACCTTTGAAGCCCTTTATCGCTGCAACATCATACCTGCCAGTCCTAGAGTCATCTTTCTGAGCCAACTCAGCGAAACTGCCGTCAAACAGTCACAGGTATCGATTAAGGTACGTCACAGACTGCGAGATTATTTCATGAAAAGTCAAAATGGCGGCCAGACATAGACAACCTTTAAAGCACTCTTTATAACACATACATTGAATAGGTTATTAAGGTCATCATACCTGCCAGTTCTCGAGTCATCCTTTTCAGCCAACTCAGCGACACTGCCGCCCGACAGTCGCGCCGCTCTCGCCATGAAGTATGGGGGCAGTTCCCCTAGTGCTGTCCCCATGCCCCACATCATGGACTCTATCCGAACCTTGGCCATAATGTT
This sequence comes from Mycalesis mineus, assembly GCA_034621355.1. NCBI lineage: Eukaryota > Metazoa > Arthropoda > Insecta > Lepidoptera > Nymphalidae > Mycalesis > Mycalesis mineus. Next base: position 24,044 of record JAXAVZ010000211.1, on the reverse strand, counting down.
CCATATCGACACCACGTTCTGCGGGTCGATCTCTGTGGGACATATTATGCTGTAAAGAGAGATATTTAAGGGTTAGATAACGGATCAAATTAGGTTGATATATAATATTAAATAGGTAATTACATTTTCAAGTCAGTCAGTGTCCCAGGGCCGCCAAAAGATAAAGGGGCGGGCCAATCACCAGGTGGAAGGACGATCTAACTGCCTTCGAAGGCACACATTGGACTCGTTCAATCCTATACTAAAGCCAAACTCGATTGAGAATGCTTATCAACAAACAAATTTAAAATGAAGGTAGAAAATGCAACACATTTTATGCCTAATAAATTTAAAATTATGTTTTGTTATTTTATAAAATCTTATGTAAAGATATATTAATCAGTTTTAAGCTTACTTATCTAATTTATTGTCATGAATTCGTCATTAACAAGTTAATTAAAAAAATAGGTGCAAAATGACTAGTGATTTCTTCCTTCATTTTTAATTTGTTTGTTGACAAGCATTCTCAATCGAGTTTGGCTTAAGTATAGATAAAATACACTGTAAGAGGAAGGGGGAGGCCTTTGCCCAGCAGTGGGATGAAGTTTAAAAAAAAAATTAGTAATTATGTAAATGTATGTAAGATATTTTGGGCTTAAATAAATAAATTACATTTTAATTTTTTTTCTAACATTTGAATAATACAGAAAATGATGGAAACCACTACTTTGAAGTTTTTGAGTCAGGCTAACTATTTACATTTATCTTCGAGCGCATGAAAACTAGTCCGAAAAAACTGCAAAAGATAATTTTTCTGACCCTTCTCTTTACAGTTACATCGCCATCTATATTTTGCTTTATGAACTCCATAGTAGTTTAAATTAGTGTTATTAACATACAGATGTCGTTTATAAAAATTATGTCCGAACTAGGCTACGTGATTTTTATTTAAGTGCGGGTATTCATTTTCGCTGTTATAAATAATTAACACATCGAAAATTCCCCCAACAGTACATTTTATGAAATATATTTTTTTCAATGTCCGACTCAAAAATAACAAAATGATGGACACATTATTATCAAACAAACCGCGCGTTAGTTCACTGAGCGGGCGGCACGTTTGACTATCTACTGTGTGACAGGGTGACCGTCTATTTAGAAGTACATAACTTTGGTAAACGATTATTTAGTTAATTTTTAATTAGAAAAAAAGAATATTACGTCAAACTTAAATTTCATATATTTGCGTGAAAATGCCTTTCTGTATATTATATACATACCTTCATTCTAAAAATCCAATAGAATTTAAATTTTGGGAAAATGTTTAATTCGACAGCCTTTGTGACCCACTGGTATCAACAGCGGATTTATAGTACGGAGGCCCTGAGTTCGATTTCCGGCTGGACCGATTTAGATTTTTTAAATGGACACGGTCTGGCTGGTGGGAGGCTTCGGCCGTGGCTTACCAGCCTAGCGATAAAGACGTACCGCCAAGCGATTTAGCGTTCCGGTATGGTGTCGTGTAGAAATCGAAGCGGTGAGGATTTCATCCTACTCCTGACAAGTTAGCCCGCTTCCATCTTAGTTTGCATCACCACTTAACATCAGGTGTGATTGCAGTCTGAAATTTGGCACGACTGGAACAATGTTAATGCTATGTTTATAATATTTCCTGAAGGTACACTTACTCGTTAGGATAAGGCGGCGTGGGGAAGTTCAAGCCGCCGCACTCGTAGGCGGCGAGCGTGACGCGCGCGATGTGCGGCCCGAGGTACAGCAGGAACGTGTGCAGCCCCGTGCCGAGCCCCACCGAGCTGCACACGCCCAGCACCACCCACCAGCCCCACCACGCTACTGTTAGTACTATTTCCTGAAAAATTACCAGACATGATCAAGTAGCCAAGATAATCAACCAACAACTTGCATCTCAATATGGCCTCGACCTATAGTTCGCATTAAAAATGCAGTGACTCATCGTTGTTCGCCGCCGTACCCCGCCCTCTAACTAATCAAATCTTTTCAAATCGTGTCGCATTTCAACTGGTCACTGTAAACTTGACTATGTAATTTGAAAAGATTTCATTGGTTAGAGAAGCGGGTACGGCAGCGAACAATGATATTACTGTTCCAAGTGACAATTCAGGTGAAAGCCGAAAAGGAAAACGTATCAAAAAATTTGGACCTTGCTCACGAGATTATCGTCATGTGAAATGCTCAGTCGACGAAAATATTCGAGCAACACTTTAAGAAGCTTTCGCTTGGTTGTTGGATCAAGGGTCGGATACAGTTGAGATGAAAGAAACGTGGTCTGGCGTGTGTATTTACCGCCACCTACAACCTAAACACCTTCAAGGCAAGACTGAATAACATTTTCTAGGCAAGCGCTTCCCATCTATACTAAAGTCAAACTCGATTGTTTGTCAACAAACAAATTTAAAATGAAGGTAAAAAATGCAACACATTTTATGCCTAATAAATTTAAAATTATGTTTTGTTATTTTAAAAAGTCTTATTTAAAAGATATTGAATATATTAATTAGTTTCACGTTTTCTAATCTAATTTGTCATGAATTCGTCATTAACAAGTTAATTAAAAAAATGATTGATGATTTCTACCTTCATTTTTAATTTGTTTGTTGACAAGCATTCTCAATCGAGTTTGGCTTTAGTATAGACCTCATCATTGCTTCTCATCAAACATGATTGTAGTCAAGCGCAAGCCCTGGAACGCAACGCGTGGAACATTGAACTATTGTATAAAACTCACGGGAAAGAGATAGCATAGCGTAATTAGAACTTACCTGTACATACAGCTGGTGGGGTCCACTTATATAATACGACACAGTCGTGCCCGAGATCAACAGTAATGTTACTAACGCTAGTAATTTGTATGCTAATAATCTGGAACAAACAATTAACATATTTATTTGTTATTTAACGTTCCGGTACGATGTCGCGTAGAAACCGAAAGGAGTATAAAGTTCATCTTACTCCTAACGAGTTAGTCCGCGTATATCTTAAGAATGTGAATTGCGCTCTATTGAAATTCGAGGTGTAAACAAGACGTTTAATTTCAAGTACAGATTATATAAGATTGACGCGCAATGCAATGCAATATTTAAGCGCCAAAACCTTTTTTACCCAATTACAGGTAAACTAAACAATTAACGAAAAATAATTTATGGAATTTAAGATATCTATATATTGCCAAACAACAATTTTAGAAAATAATAATAATAATCATGTTTTCATTAAAACGTTTAACTTTAAAAGTTAGCTCTAGGAAAATGTGAGCACACCATTTCAAATAAATATATTATCGAAAAAACTTTTATTAATCGTGTTTTAAGAACGCTTAATCGAAGCTTATACTTTAAAATATCATTTAGCTAAATAACAAGGTCTTAACTTTTCCAGATCATTAAATAAATAACCAATTCTTAGTACTATATTGCATATGGCACACCCTTAAATTGCATCACCCTTACATTTAGTATGATTGCAGTAATGGGCAACTTTTATTAATAAAAAATTAGAGCATGTTATATATAGTTAGAAGATAACACTAACCTTTTAAGTCCAGTGGACGATAATATAAATAGTTCTCGAAAGAAGTATTCGAGAGTTGTGAACGGTCTCCGCCATAGCACCAGACTCTCTGTGTCCATTGGTACTACTTTACTCCTGAAAACAAAACAATAAAACCTTTACATACTCAAGTACTTTTATTTTTTTTATGAGAATGATAACCTGAAGATGCGATTGCATTGAAGCGATGATATCCTGAATGATATCCAACGGTTTCCAAATGTAACATACGTTGATGTTTTTCGGACGGATTCATTGAATGAATTTGTCGCTTGGCTTTGTCCGGTTTATGTATAAATTAGTAAAATAATTAAAGTCCGCAAAGCAGCAAGCCACTATATTAAAGCCAAACTCGATGGAGAATGCTTGTCAACAAACAAATTAAAAATGAAGGTAGAAAATGCAACACATTTTATGTCTAATAAATTTAAAATTATATTTTGTTAGTTTAAAAAATCTTATTTAAAAGATATTGAATATAATAATTAGTTTTAAGCTTACTAATCTTATTTATTGTCATGAATTTGTCATTAGCATGTTAATTAAAAAAATAAGTGTAAAATGACTAGTGATTTCTACCTTCATTTTAAATTTGTTTGTTTACAAGCATTCTTAATCGCGTTTGGCTTTAGTATAGTTTGCTTCTTTTCAATAAATTATTACATAGCAAATAAAACTCTTTGCAACAGATTTCGTTTACGGAAGTACTGCAATGCTTATTTCTACCGCAAAGTAACTAGGCTGCATTTGGGTATGTCATAGATTAAAGACAACTAGATGGAGTCATAACGCGGCTGTAGGTTCAAGAGCGTGACAGACTTATTTCATTCGGCCTTTGTTAGAAAGTGACACAAGATTATTTTTTGTCCCTTTCAGCGTGTTCGTTTTTATTGTTTGTCAAGAGTGGAGTTTGTGACAAACAAGGGACATATCTGAGTAATTATTAGCTTTTTATTAAATTTGCTGATAAATAATATAACTTTGCGGTTACGATTAATTTAAACGTTAACGTGCTATGGTGGGTTGTAGTATTTTCGGCTGTAAAAGTCGTAGCGAACGGAAAATCGAAGGAATTACATTTCATACGTAAGTAGGCATAAACATCATTGATTGATGATTTAAAGCTTAGATATGATATATTGTTTTATAGCAAATTTCATGTATTATGCGTTTACTAAACTATCTCGTATAAGTAATATTTCGTATTTAACGATATTTTAAAACGTAACGTTTCATGATGTACTTTAAATGTTGACATGTCATGTCAATAAGGCTGATTTGCTGTCTCACGAGCGGACACGCTATGGGCTCCATCTAGTTGTCTTTAATGTATTTGGGTATGTTGTGGCACATGTTCCTTGTCGTACAAGGGCTAGCCATAGATTCCGATAATATGCACTCAGAAACCATAACGGCTACAGCTTTGTACGTAGTATATTTCCCTAAGGAAGAGTTTAACAATACTCAGATCTTATTAGGGTAATAGTATTTGACCCTGTAACGATCATATGTTAAGGAGAATGACCGGTACCGATTGCTTAACGTCCTCTCTGGGGCACAAGCGGTGTGACACCATCAACTTACTAACTCTGAACTACTTTTGATAATTTCTTGGAAGAGAGTTCTGGGGCGGAGCATCGAGGTGTCCTGCATAAGCGACGACCACGACGCGACGCTAAGCTAATGCGACGAACGCGATCAAAACAACGGCATTCCCTACTTGCGTTATATGCAGCGGTTTGCGGCGGGATGCTACGTAATGGGCACATGTGTCGTAATGTAAACCCTGATAGTTCTTTTTTTTAATGCCTACAAGTTGGCCCTTGACTGCTATCACACCTGATGTTAAGTGATGATGCAATCTAAGATGGAAACAGGCTAACTTGTAAGGAGTAGGATGAAAATCCACACCCCTATCGGTTTCTACACGACATCGTACCGGAACGCTAAATCGCTTGGCGGTACGTCTTTGTCGGTAGGGTGGTAACTAGCCACGGTGAAAGCCTCCCACCAGCCAGACCAAGACAAATTAAGAAAAATCTCAATCTGCCCCGCCGGGAATCGAACCCAGGACCTCCGCCTTAAAAATCCACCGCGCCACGGAGTCTAGACCAGAACTCAAACCCGAAAACTCACAATTCGATACAACCTTAGCAACTACAAGACCAACGTGGCTTTAATAAAATATATAAACATCATACTAAAGAATATAAAATATATTTGAACTGTTTTAAAGTACCACCATTATATTAATTTGTTCTGGTTACATTACAGACCAATGAACTCATACAGAGGGGGAGCCGACAAGTTGACATCTCAATTGGTATTGCTACAATCAATATAGACTGTAAGTAATATACGTACTACATGCCGAATAAATAATAAATCGACTACTTGACTAATGGCGATCAACTAGATCGTTAAGTTAGTTAAGCCAAATAAAGGCTCAACCAATCACAAAAATAAAAATAGAACCGACTCAAAACGCACTAAAAAGTAAAAAATAACTGTGTCATTTGGTTGCTTTAATTTACTTAAGCATATCTATGAAGTCGGTGCCAGCCAAGTTTAAGGAACCTTTATTTTACGTAGTGTAACAATATCTAATGGGTACTTACCTACTCGCTGACATAAAATTACATTTGGAAATCCCAGAACCACATCTGGTTATTGCATTCGCTAAAAGGCTTCAACAAAAAACATTTTAAACATCCCAAATATCATAAAAAAAACACTCAACAAGGTACACATAAATACTGTGGATTTTGGCAGCTAGTTGACATCTGGGCGAGACGACAGTTCGCTTCTGACGTTTATAGACGGTTCACGTGTGACTTGCCTTGTATATTGACGTGTATTTATTTAGTGAAAGAAAAAAGAAAATATTTACAGCGTGGTTTAGGAGCAGAAAATTTCTGTAAGTACTTTTTATTAATTCTATATAGCTTGAGTCGATTTCCATAAAACTTGCATAGTTTAAACAGGGCTTAATACATGGACGGTTGTTTATGGTAATTAGGTCTAGATATTGTTTATCTTTAGATAAAAAAAAAAAAAAAAAAAAAAAGGGGGAAACATAATAAAATTATATACCCATTGTAATGTAAAAATTAGTATGTTGAAATATTACATCACTTGACTAATATGAACGAATTTTGTAGGTAACTATTTAGTTAAGTGATTTATCTGGTCGAAGTTTTATTTTTTTGTACTCAGGGATTTGAAGGTTAAGTGCTTTGACTCTTCGGAGAGGTTGACGGGGTAATAAATAAATGAATTTATGTAGTCAAGAAAAAAAAGGGATACATTTTAAATCGATATTTCGTTTAGAGTGGGTGGGCACTTGGCACTTTAGCGCCATCTAGTAGATAGATGCAACACCACGTAGATCTCTAAATCTATATTGTAAATTATAGGACGAGGGATAAGTGGCAGGCCTTGGTAATTAATAGATCTTTAATGATCAACTAGATGGAGCGGTTGTAGGTTTCTCTCTCTCTAAATAGGTATATAGTCAGAATGTAGGAATTGCTAAATTACGATATTATAAATAGAGTAAATAAAATAGGATCGCTTACGTCATAATATGGAAATTGATTCTGTTCTTACTGCATGATATCAATTGACTTGTAAGAAGTTTCACAGTTAACTTGTTTTATTGTTAAATTTAAATTTATTGAACGGTTATAACACTATAAATTGTCACTATAGTTTCAACTCGTTGTTGAGAGCCTATCATCGATAGTAACACTATGTGATTTCGTCGACTCCGTGATTTCGATCATCAAAATAGAGGTGTCTTTATACAATGATGTTGGTACTATAGTAGCCATAAAAAAATAAACATCGTCGTGTAAAAATATGAAGTGTCAATCTGTTGGGAATGGAATCAGTTTCCATTTATTAATTAATTAGTTGTTATTAACTATTTCTCTACCTTATTTAATGTGTTTGTCTATCTGATGTCGGAATTTAGTAATTAAACCTCAAGTAGCGGACGGGTGTTAATACGGTAGAACAATGGGGGTCTTAGTCGAGAACTGGCCAATAGTAATAGATTTATGCCACATATTATAGCGTGGACCATGCGTACCAGAAGAAACCATCACAATTTGGTGTCGAAAGACCAGGATTTTTTTATGCAGATGATTATCTGCAATTTGGTACCTGTGAAAAGAGATCTTGAGGGTTTAATTTCAATGGTTATCCGACTTTTAATTATTATATAAATTAAAATTAAACTTTTTGTTTAATTTAGTTAGACAGGGATTGCTTTGTGTTACAGAGAAAAAAAATGGGTAAAACGAAACAATCAAGCCAAATAAAAATAAATAAACTCAAACCCGCGAATATACGCGAAAAAGTTAACATAAATAAACGTACACGAATTGACGATAGTCGTAGGAGAATTAATCTTATGTCACGGTTACACAAAGAAATTACGTTGCTAACCGCTAAAGTGGCTAAGTTAGAACGAAACTCGTCGGATAATAGCAGCACTACGCATACGGCTACAACTATGTCTGGAAACGCACTAAGTACAGATGATGGTCTATACAACAGTCGCGTTAGTCAAGAACAAGGAAATTCAGCTAGGATTCTTCACTATATAAACAGTGAACGGCCCCGATATTGTAATAGGAATCAACATCCAATAGTTTTTCTCGAGAATCTGAGTTCATATTTAAAGAAATCACCTATTCATCAAAATGAAATCGAAGCTATAATGGAATGCTTAGAGGGGGAAGCTAAGGATTGGGGGCGAATCAGACGTGTTAAATGGAACACTTTCAAGGATTTCAAAGAAGATTTTTTTGAAACATACTGGGGCGAATCGGAACAAAGCAAAATACGAAGAAAGATTGTCACCAACCAGTGGAACAAGAGGGAACATCCCACCATGTTAGGACATTTTTTACGCCTAACGAGCCAGGCGCGTATGCTAACTCATCAGATACCTGAAGTTCAGTTGGTAGCGGACATCATGCGTCATTATCCGAAGGAAGTTCAATTCGCTTGGGCAATGAGCTCGACAAAGAATATTACCACTGCTGTTGATTTTCTAAGAAAATTGGATGATATAGAACGTGCTTCAGGAACGCCACCACACCGAATGGATCGAACCGGACGACCTACGAATACAAACCCTGGCAGCGCTCAGTGTTGGAACAAAGGGAGGACTTATGAAAGTAATGGGAACCCAAAACGACGCGATCTTGTGGAAACGAATATGCTGGAAAACCAAGATAACGGGGGCGTAGGGGAACCAACCACTAGTTCAAAAGATTTAAACTAACTCGAGTTGAGACTAATGTCTCCGGCTCAACTTTATTTATAGGAGACAAAAATAAAGCATATAGAATAATGTCTAAACTGGGTTGGAAACCAGGCCAATCATTAGGAAAAAAAATGACTGGAATATTAAAACCAATTAAGCCTGTGTATAAAAATGACAGATCGGGTTTAGGTGCGACTAACTTGGACCAGTGCGTGGATCCAATATTTCCCATAGTAAACATGTTATTGAATATATCTGAAAGTAAGATGTATAAAGGCGCTATACCTGACGAAGACCTCGTGTTAAAGGTCTGTTCAGTATTTGATGAGGGAAATAGTTTAGATCTGGATAGTGATAATATAAGTGTAATAAGATCAGAGATTTCAGCTGAAATATTGAGTAATGAAGTTAACTGTTTAATTGATACCGGTAGCGATGTTACATGCGTCTCGGAGGTCTTCTGGTTAAACTTAGTTAAAAAAAAGAATGAAAATATATCTATAATGCCTGTGAGACCGTTGCACATACGGGGTGCGACTGGCCAGAAAAGCTTAAAAATACAACAAATAGTATTATTACCACTAATTATCGATAAAACATTGATAGAAACCAAATTTCTTATTGTGCCTAATCTTATAAGACCTATAATATTGGGTCTAGATTGGTTAACGAATCACAAAGGCATTATCGATTTAAATAGGTCGTCGCCTGGGATATACATAAAACACAACAACATAGAGAAATTTATAACATTTAATAAATTTAATCGACCTATCTTGTGCCAGGTCATAAATACAAACACAAATTCAATTGAAACAATTAGAACTGGACTAACATTAGAACCTGCTCAGATAAGAGAATTAAGATCATTACTGTGCAAATATGAGGTGTTGTTCAACGATAGCTTAGGTCGTGTTAATTGTTATATACACAAAATAAAAATGATGGAAGTTACACCTGTAATTCAAAAGCGGTCATACCCTGTGCCTTATGCTTATAGAGAGAAATTAGAACAAAAGTTAATGGAAATGGAAAATTTAGGTATAATTTCGCGGGCATCCACACCATATTCTAGTCCCTTAACGTATACTTTAAAAACCGACGGAAGTATACGGGTGCTCCTAGACGCGAGAGAAATAAATAAGTACATGATCGCGGAGTCCGAATCACCACCTATGCAAATCGATATATTAAATTCATTCCATGGGGTAAAATACATCAGTATCATAGATATGAATAATGCATATTTTCAAATCGGTATTTCTGACGATAGCAAAAAGTACACAGGATTTACGTTCAACGGCAAGTCATATGTTTATAATGTCTTACCGCAAGGGTTGAAGACATCTGTAGGCAGCTTCAACAGAGCAATGGATGTTATATTAGGTCCTAGTGTCCGTCATTTTTGTGTAAATTATCTAGACGATTTGGCTATATTGACATCTGGCTCCTTGGAAGAACATTTGGGGCACATAGATCAAGTTTTATATAGATTAAAGCAAGCCGGCGTTACGTGTAATATAGATAAATGTCAATTTATCTGCAACGAGGTCAAAATGTTAGGGCACATAATTTCCACTGAAGGCATTAAGACCGACCCTAAAAAGGTGGAAGCTATAAAAATGTTCCCGGTACCAAAAAACGTTAAACATTTGCGCGCGTACCTAGGTTTATGTAATTATTACAGACGGTTTATACCAAATTATGGTACTATAATAATTCCCCTGTGCGAATTATTGCAAAAACAAAAGAAAAAATGGCAATGGAATGATAAAGCTCAAGATGCATTCGATAGTTTAAAACACGAATTTTTAAACACGATATTATTGCATTACCCCGATATATCTAAACCTTATGTATTGCAAACTGATAGTTCCGGAATTGGATTGGCCGGGGTATTATACCAAACGCAGAATCATCAAAATGAAGTCGAAAAAATTAAAATATTAGGTTATTGTAGTAAGGCGCTACGCGGGTACGAACTAAAATGGACAGTAACCGAACAAGAATTATGGGCTATTATATATTGTTTAAAGAAGTTTGAGACGTATTTAAGAGGTGCGAAGGTTGTAATTAAAACGGACCATAAAGCTTTATCGTTCGTTAAATCTTTGAATTTGTATAATAATAGAATCACTAGATGGATTTTATATTTAGAACAATTCGATTACACGATAGAACACGTGAGTGGAAAAAAAAATATAGTTGCGGACGTACTGTCAAGATATCCTCCGGATACGAACGTGTCTCAAGATGATCGATTCTTGTGTCCGGAAATAAATTACTTTCAAAAACAGTTATATAATGATGAATTGAACGACCAATTAAAGAAATTGGCTCATTATCAATTAATCGATCCCATATTAAGTAAGTTAATATCAAAATTAAAGGGTAACGACACCGAGATATTGCCAGATAGACTTAGTAGAATCGTAAGACGTTGTAAAATAGTGGATGAGATATTATATTATCATGACGTCATAAGAAATAAATCCTTACCCATTGTGCCGAAGAATTTGCAGAGAGGGATTATTGAACAAGTTCATCTCGAAATGGGACACCAGGGATCGTATAAAATGACCAAATATATTAAAGAAAGGTTTTATTGGATAGAATTAGCGACTAGTTTAAAGCAGTTTACAAAATCTTGTCATATTTGTCAATTAGCGAAAAGCAACAACGTAAATTATGTTGGACCATGTAAATCAATTATAACGGAGAATCCTGGCGATATAATAATGGCTGACCTTTATGGCCCGCTCCCTGAAGGGAAATTCGGATCAGCTTACATATTTGTGATACAAGACTCGTTTAGTAAATATATAAAATTGTATGCACTTCGTAGAGCCACATCGCGATCTGTAACTGCAAAAGTTAAATTATTCACACAAATAATTAAATGTAAAACCATACTTACTGACCGCGGTAAACAATTTTTTTGCAATTATTGGAAGGCTGAAATGACCCAATTAGGCATTAAAGCGATTCATACAACCGTCAGAAATCCTAGGCCAAACACTACTGAGAGGGTCAATAAAGAGCTTGGCCGACTATTTAGAACATATTGTAACACTAACCATAAGGGATGGGTTACATTATTGCCATATATAGAAAAACTATATAACAACACGTATCATAATAGTACTGGCTATACGCCTAATGAGGTATTGTTCGGTGAAGGGAATAAATTAAGCATAGATAAATTTGTGCCCGTCATAACTAACGACAATAATTCGATCACTTCAAATAACACTGAGAAAATAAACAAGATTAGATCACAAACTAGGATAAACCTTAAAATAGCCGCGGAGAAGAGACAAGATTATTTCAATAAATCACATAGGGTGATTGAATTTCACATAGGGGACACGGTAAAGTTAAAAAGGTGTAACAAATCAAATGCCAATATGAAATTAACAAAAAAGTTCGAGTTATTATATGAAGGACCTTATGTGATAGCTGACGTACCATACGATAATGTGTACACACTAGTTCACCCTGAGACTAGAGAAATGAAAGGAAATTATAATACAATACATTTATCAAAATATTATAAGTGAATGGAATGTATGTATGTATCATTTTGTAAAATCTCGCCCACAGTATACAAATACTGCTAGTATTCTAAATGAGAAAGTTTCATGTCATTACAATTGTAAATAGTAGAAAATTTTTTTTTGGAAAAAAAAATAGATATTTAGTATTATTTGTAGTATAGTATAGTCAATTTACTTTAATGTAATCGGTTGGGACAGGAGCGACTCAAACTGTACTTTACGCAGGAGATAGAAAAAAAAAAGAGAAAAATTTTATAAAAATATAATTAAATTCAAAAAATAATTCTCTTCGGCATAAATACAGTTTGATGGGGTGCAGGGTGGTCGCATATGTTAGGTTAGGATAGTATAGTTTAGATTAGATTACATTATTCTAGGCTAGTTAAGGTTAGGTCAGAGAAAAAAAAAAAAGAAAAAAAAAATCTTTTCAATACTATTTAATACTTACTGACTGCATATGAATTAATAAGATTTTTTTTTGGGGGCGTATGTAACAATATCTAATGGGTACTTACCTACTCGCTGACATAAAATTACATTTGGAAATCCCAGAACCACATCTGGTTATTGCATTCGCTAAAAGGCTTCAACAAAAAACATTTTAAACATCCCAAATATCATAAAAAAAACACTCAACAAGGTACACATAAATACTGTGGATTTTGGCAGCTAGTTGACATCTGGGCGAGACGACAGTTCGCTTCTGACGTTTATAGACGGTTCACGTGTGACTTGCCTTGTATATTGACGTGTATTTATTTAGTGAAAGAAAAAAGAAAATATTTACAGCGTGGTTTAGGAGCAGAAAATTTCTGTAAGTACTTTTTATTAATTCTATATAGCTTGAGTCGATTTCCATAAAACTTGCATAGTTTAAACAGGGCTTAATACATGGACGGTTGTTTATGGTAATTAGGTCTAGATATTGTTTATCTTTAGATAAAAAAAAAAAAAAAAGGGAAACATAATAAAATTATATACCCATTGTAATGTAAAAATTAGTATGTTGAAATATTACATCACTTGACTAATATGAACGAATTTTGTAGGTAACTATTTAGTTAAGTGATTTATCTGGTCGAAGTTTTATTTTTTTGTACTCAGGGATTTGAAGGTTAAGTGCTTTGACTCTTCGGAGAGGTTGACGGGGTAATAAATAAATGAATTTATGTAGTCAAGAAAAAAAAGGGATACATTTTAAATCGATATTTCGTTTAGAGTGGGTGGGCACTTGGCACTTTAGCGCCATCTAGTAGATAGATGCAACACCACGTAGATCTCTAAATCTATATTGTAAATTATAGGACGAGGGATAAGTGGCAGGCCTTGGTAATTAATAGATCTTTAATGATCAACTAGATGGAGCGGTTGTAGGTTTCTCTCTCTCTAAATAGGTATATAGTCAGAATGTAGGAATTGCTAAATTACGATATTATAAATAGAGTAAATAAAATAGGATCGCTTACGTCATAATATGGAAATTGATTCTGTTCTTACTGCATGATATCAATTGACTTGTAAGAAGTTTCACAGTTAACTTGTTTTATTGTTAAATTTAAATTTATTGAACGGTTATAACACTATAAATTGTCACTATAGTTTCAACTCGTTGTTGAGAGCCTATCATCGATAGTAACACTATGTGATTTCGTCGACTCCGTGATTTCGATCATCAAAATAGAGGTGTCTTTATACAATGATGTTGGTACTATAGTAGCCATAAAAAAATAAACATCGTCGTGTAAAAATATGAAGTGTCAATCTGTTGGGAATGGAATCAGTTTCCATTTATTAATTAATTAGTTGTTATTAACTATTTCTCTACCTTATTTAATGTGTTTGTCTATCTGATGTCGGAATTTAGTAATTAAACCTCAAGTAGCGGACGGGTGTTAATACGGTAGAACAATGGGGGTCTTAGTCGAGAACTGGCCAATAGTAATAGATTTATGCCACATATTATAGCGTGGACCATGCGTACCAGAAGAAACCATCACAGTAGTAAAGCAGTTTGTGGGTTCTAGGTAACGTCTTTAAAGTAGAAACCTTGGCTGGCACCGACTCCTAGATATGCTTAAGTAAATTAAAGCAACCAAATGACATAGTTATTTTTTACTTTTTAGTGCGTTTTGAGTCGGTTCTATTTTTATTTAAGAATTTTTATTGCTTACTTTTGGGTGATTTATCGCCACGTATCGTACTCGTATTATACTGTCATAGTATATTATATACGGCACTAGTAGCCAAAAAGCTACCGATACCGAGATAAAAACCGAAATCGCTGTAAGCGTGCCTCCAAAATTTGAAGAGTTCCTTCAATTTCCCCAGGATATCATCATCAGATCTTAACATGGTGACAATGGGACCACCTTGGAAGTATGCCCTATCTAATAAAAAAAGAATTATCAAAATCGAACCACTCTGTAAAAAGTTATGCGTGGTCATACATATTAAAAAAAAAATATACGTGTCGAATTGTGAACCTCCTCCCTTTTTTTTCGTCGGTTAATGAAATAAGTACGAGCTGTCTGCAGGCGGCTACGAATACGTACGAGTAAGTATTTGCGTTCTAGATGTCTCAAAAATATATTTTTGGACATATCGCTTTCTTTTTTACTACGCTGGCTCAAGATTTTCTAAATTGGTCCATGTTTTGTTAGTGAGAGGCTTCAGCCGTGGCTAGTTGCCACCCTACTGACAAACCGCACTGCCAAGCGATTTAGCGTACCGGCACGATATTATGTAGACACCGAAAGGGACATCCTGCTCCGAACAAATTAGTCCGTTTCCATTTTATAGGTATCTATTGCATCACTATTTGCTTATATTATGCTTATATTGCATCATCAATTGTAATCAAAAAAAAAAAAAAAACCACAAAATGATAGCAACCGGGATTGACGAGGTGTGAGACAACCACTTCCTAGCTCAATTTTTTTGCTGATAATGGCTTTGAAGAAAGAAGAAATAAATATTTGATAACCCAACCAGAAGGTCGATTCTTAAAAAAAACGTCAGTTTTGAAGCCGATGTACCTCGGTTGCAAAACGGATGTAACAGAAATCGTGTTCTCAAATGACATTTTGCCATATTACTGACAGTCGAACTGAAGTTGAGATGATCGACGAGATGTTGGTACGATGTATTTTTTTCAAGAATCGACATACTGACACTGGATTAGTAGTAATCTGAGGTAAGTTATGAAGTACTAACTTGATTTCTTTAGGATGTATGGGATGCAGACCGTTGCGCGTGCGCTGCTCAGTCTTCACTTGCTCCGCGGCCGCCAGCTTGTAGTACCCGAGACGGGCGAGCTGAAACACAACGACTTATTTCAAATATTTATTGTAATGATTAATAGGCTTGCGCTTGACTATAATCATGCCTGATGGAATGCAGTGATGAGGTCTAAGATGGGATGCGCTTGCCTAGAAAATACCTTTTCTCTCTCTTGCCTCGGAGATGTTTAGATTGTAGGTAACATGGAAGAGAGGAGGAAAGAAAGAGAAACGTTTACAGCTCGCGTCGACTGATCTTTAAACATGAATAAATTCTTCTGTATGTAAACTTTGTCACTGACTCCTCCTAAACATGTATCTATAGGGGTTCGAAAAATAATGACCATCCGCCATTTAGAAATTTTAGGATAATTTACCCCTGAAACCTTGAACAAGGGTATATAATAATTTATGATCACCAGAAGGATATTCATATCCTTCTATGGATTTATACAATTATCCCCTTCCAGTTATTTCTAAAAGTAAAGTATACTGAAAATTAGTATACTGAAAAGTTAAAGCATGACTTTCATTTTCATCAGACAATTAGTAAATGTGAATATCATTATTCCAAAAAAAATTAAATCATAAGTGCCAGTGCTGCAATAAAAAGTATTTATAACGTTTTATTAACCGTGCAGTCATAATTGTACATTATTAAGTACATTAAATACTTACCTAATAAAATAAATCATATTATATGTACCTAGTTGGTAAATTACCACAATTTATTATGACATATCGAGTGAATTATATTTCCATGAATATTATAATTATACTATATGAATATTCAAGTAATATAAAATAATTATAATTGGGTATTTGAGTTTAATTTAATTTTTTAAAACTTGATTCTATAACAAATAAAATATAAATAAAACTAATTATATTGATCAAATAAATAAAAAGTTATAAGCATTTGAATAATAATAATAACCATAATAATAATAGACGCCCGGGCCCCGCAGCAGGCGGAATTAATTTTTTTTATAAATTTTTAATAGTGTTTTATTTTTATAATTTTATAAGCATTGTTAAAAATTTGAAAAATAATTGTAAATAAATAAATAAGTGAAATAATATAATAATAATAATCTTTATTGCCATGAAAACCATATACAATACTATTACCGGTGGTCTCCACACCAGGGAACCTGTTTCGTGGAGACCTTAGTCGATTAACAATTGCAGGGTATCTATGTACTAGTTGAAAATAGTATCTAAATTAATAATAAGTAACCTCCAATATTAAGCTAAAATTATGCTAAACACAATAAATAAATATATGAATTAAATAATTACATGTGAATTTGACCTAAAAAAATATATAAAAATGAGAACAATTAACATCTTATTTTGAGAAAAAAAAAATAGGCATATAATGTGCTCTGTATTATAATAAGGTTGTTAGTTTGTTATAGTTAGCGTTAGTATAATATTTCTAATTAGACAGAGACAGCCATACTGTGATATGACGTCACACCACAGTATCGCCATAGTGGCTTTGTACAAATATTCGTTTTGCAAAAAAAGAACAGAAGATCCCTACTCCAAACATTTAAATGGCTGTAACTTTGGAGATCTTTATCGGATTTATATTATTCTTGCAGCGTACGTTTTATCTTAGTTTAAAATATAGTAATAAAATAAATTGACTCAAATACCCAATTTAGAGTTTGGCTACTGAAAGAAGAGACTGAAATATTTAATATAATAAAAATTAAATTAAAAAAAAGAGTAGATATCGGAATAATTTTTGGATCTTGCAATTGAATTTTTTATATATATTAAGTAATGTTTTATCACTTAGGCCTGTGTGCACTAAGATTTCGGTTATCATAACCAACAGTTAACATAAGCTAACTATAAATTTACTGTTCACGACAACTCGTACGCCGGTTAAGCACGTAAGCTCGGTTAAGATAACCGCCCGGTTTACGTCCTTAACCGGCGTACGGGTTGTCGTGAACAGTAAATTTTACGTTTAGCTTATGTTAACCGTTGGTTGTGATAACCGATCAAAAAACCACTATTTTCATAAATTTTCCGGGCGATTATTGAATTCTACTTTCAGTAGCCAAACTCTAATATTCCATACTATGCATCCGACCACATATTCCATATAAATAAACACAAGGATACTTTAAAAATTCATCTTCGATTTTTCTATTATCTAGCACAGATCGGTAAATATGTCTGGTAAGGGGAGATGAACCTGTTTATGGGGAATGGAAATATCAACTCTAGGTGTTCTAGTAACTATTATTAGCAAGAAACTGGGTATTTATCTTAATAGTTAAATTCCATGCAAATATAATATCTAAGTGCAACTATGCATTAATCACGTGCTAGTATTGTATGAAACGATAAAATGTCAATTAGCATGCACATTCGATTTGCTAGAACTGTCGAGGTTATATGCCAGTACGATTCAGCTATATCACAATTACAAGAAAAGGGTTTTCTGAAAAGAATAGGAAATATAAAATGATCTAAGAGATTGTGATTGCCAGATCTTCGTCATCATGTAAAAACTGAACGTTTGTCAGCCGATGCTCCCTTACCATTGATAAATACGGTAATCAAATAGAATAGACATGCAGAATCTGGAACCAACTTCCTGCTGCGGTATTTCCTGCCAATTTTAACATGGGTGTATTTAAGGGGCGAATAAACCAATTCCTCAAAGGCCGGCAACACATTAGCAGTGCCTCTGGTGTTGCAAATGTATATGGGCGGCGATAATCATTCAACATCAGGTGACCCGCATGCTCGTTTGCCCGCTTTAATAGCGATAATAAAAAAAAACTTTAGATCTTGGTAGCACACTTTTAAGGATCCCTAAATTGCATGGACTGACTAGCTGCTTTTATAAAATGGACAAATGTCTAGCCGTCACAAGCTCCCGCTGTTACGACAGGATACTTAATTTTAATTTGAACTTCTCATAGAATCATCATCATCATCAGGTGCCTTCTTCAAACTGAAGTTGGGCGGTCAGGTGGAGAAAATTCTTCCGGTGCTGCGAAACAACTTTAAGCTTCGTGTAACTAAGCTGGTCCACTCTTTTATATCACCCAACCACTTTCTTCGCTGTCTCCCAGGAGCGCGTTTTCCGGGTATCTTGCCTTCTAGAATCAACCTTGGAAATTCGTAGAGGGATCCTCTTTGTAGATGCCCGAAAAACGCAACTTTTCTTTTCATTATAGCTGTCATCAGCTGGCGTTTGCACTCGGCTCGTTCGAGAACTTCCGCATTTGAGACGAAGTCCCTCCATGGAATTTTGAGCATTTTTATTAGGCCCCACATCTCAAATGCTAGGAGCCGACGACAGCACTCCCTCTTAGGACCCATGTTTCACAGCCATATAAAAGAGTGGACCAAACGTAACACTTAAGCACACGATATCTTGTACCAAATGAAATCTTGGGGTCGCATAATATTTTCGACATTTTGTAAAAGGCAGTCTTGCTTTGTCCAATTCTGCATTTTACTTCCTCCTGATGGTCCAGATCTGATGTGAAATGTGATCTCATAGAATGAGGAGGGTTTAAGACCATGGTCCATCACGAAAACCAAGTGGGAATTAATAGACTTCTTACAACTGAGGATATTTGGTTGACTGATAGAGTTAGCATTAACAAAACAAAATAAGTAGGAATTGCAGTTCTTTTCGACTCTTTGAGGAGGAATCTATCTTCCTACTCGGTGGTAAAGTCAGATTTGCAGAAATAAAGACTAAACTTCTAAACGTTTGTAGAGCAAGCTATCTCGAAACTTGTCTTTTGACGACCTCCGTGGCACAGTGGTATGCCCGGTGGATTTATAAGACGGAGGTCCTGGATTTGATTCCCGGCGGGGCAGATTGAGATTTTTCTTAATTTGTCTTGTCTGGCTGGTGGGAGGCTTTCGCCGTGGCTAGTTACCACCCTACCAACAAAGACGTATCGCCAAGCGTTATATTTTATAAATTTAATAATCTAGCGTTCCGGTACGATGTCGTGTAGAAACCGAAAGGGGTGTGGATTTTCGTCCCACTCCTAACAAGTTAGCCCGCTTCCATCTTAGACTGCATCATCACTTAACATCAGGTGTGATAGCAGTCAAGAGCCAAATTGTAGTCGATAAAAAAAAACACTAATTTATTTTCTTGGTAAAATTATTTAAGTACTGTCGAACGAAGAGTTTTGCATTTTATTTAAAAGTAAAATTAAAAATAATTTATTAATTTTTATTCGTAAGAATGTGTTAGGTAACTAATTCTTAGTATTAGTATTACCTTCAGAGAAATCAAAGTCAAACGAAGTTATTTAACGCACACAAAAAAACTACAAATAAAGAAAAACGAAACACACTTAAAAGTAATTTTTATCGCTTGCCGCGAAATCACTATTCGCCTCGCAGTAAAAACCACGTAAAACATAGATTAATATCGGAATACCGTTCGGATGGTTTTCTAAATGACCGCGGAACACGTTTTATCCCATCAGCGGTGTGACCGCACTGTGACATCACAGTCACACTGTTATACGTTTCGAGTTTCACTTTCAAAAACAGCTTCGCTCGCTCTCTCTTGTTTCACTCCACTCTCGGTTTCGTTGGAGGCCAATCGCTGGTGGTTATCGGTCAAGGTGGCTTGTGGGTGTGTACCCTAAAGGGTACAGTTTTATAGTATTAAAGTTAAATTAAAATTCAAAAATTTGTAAAATTTTTTGACGGTTATGAAGTTATTTAGAGGAAGTTCGCGGTATTCATTCTCGTAGTACCCGTTCCCGTGGAGAGGAGATGGTCCATTTCAGCTTCACTCATGTATCACATACCATTAAAATGGAAAAAATACAAGGATTTTATCAAAAATAAAATTAGTTAACGAAACGAACAATATAAAACGTTGGTTAAAAATGAAATTCCTAGTTTTTGAGGTATTAAAAGATGGCGTCTTTTTGATATTAGTCTGTAGGTGATAAAGGTGAGGTGACATTGATTTGTCAAACTCAAAATATGTCATTTTTGACAAGTCCTTTCTTCCGCATTCCGGGCTTTGTTTTTAGCTATACTTAATATATTTTAGACATAGACATCTTAGCTATAATGAGAACAAAACTCAATATATTAATCTGATTATTTAGTGATCCGTTAGGTACTTATGCCAACCATCAAATCAAATGGACCATACGTTAATAAGCACTGACATCAAACGACAAAATAACATAAATCCGCCACCTGGAGAATGTCTACCATAGATAATATAACTTATATAAGATCCGCCATGATTATACGTAAAGTGTTGCATTGTTTTGGAGAGAATAAATAATATTTCGCCAAAATAAAAGTAAATTCGGAGATTTGGCTAATCAAAACTAGAGTATTAATACATGTAGTTTTTTTCAACTTATGTACAGAAAGTGAGTCTGGGCTCCATACAATTTTGGACCATCTCCTTTCGGGAAAAAATGTGGCTTAACTGTTATTCTGACAAGTAAGCTATATTATTGTAAAGTTTCGTCAAAATCCATTCAGTAGTAGTACATCCATCAAAACATACAAACATTCGTGTTTATAATATTAGTATGGATAACGTACGGACGTCACCGAATCATCACGTTCATGTCTGCTTCCCAATCATTATATTATTATTGCCGCTGGCAACAGGCGGCTCGGGATCGTTGTGTTTGGAAGTCCCTAAAAACGGCCTATATCCAACAGTGGACGTCTACAGGCTGGTAATGATGATGATGATGATGAATCATTATATTCCTAAACAGATCATTTGTTTAGACGCTAAGATGCCACAGACAGACACACAGATACAGCGTGTTGATATACTTCCCTGAACAGGGTCGAGCACAAATTCTTGAAATTTTAGAACTATCGTATAGTTTCCGCAACCGGATACCTACCAATAATTATCAGCTATTTTATTAGCTTATGTATATCCGAAATTTATTACTTATTAATATTTTGCAACTTTTCTTTAATTAAACCTATTCGTAAATAAAATACACTACGAAGTTCCCTTGAGTAGAGTCATTCGGGGTAACCGAGCGCAGTGGGTAAGTGAGCGCACTGCTTCTATCTCCAGGAAGGGGCACTGGAGGTGAGGAGTTTGTTTTGGTCAATCAGGGGCACCGGTAAGGTGAATTAGTTGCGATATGCCCAAACGCCTTACAACGTGCACTCTGTTAGTAATTGTCAAAAAAGTATTTTTGTTGATTTAATTTCAACTTTTTAGCGTGTCGGAAAACACGAATACTTCTAAAATTTTTATGTGAAGACGGTAAGCTACGTTTTAGTTTATGAAGTGCATATTCTCCTGTCTTTTTTAAATCATTATTTAAGGTTAAGTTGAGTGTTTGCAAGTCGGCGGCCATTTGTTTGATATTAGGCATTCTGGGTAAAGTGTGCGCGGATAAGTGTGCGCATGCGCTCACTTACCCGCGCGCTTTAACTAAGAAAAAACCTTTTAAAGTTAGACGTAACCCAATATTATTCCCCGTTACCTATGTTAAGATAAATATGTTGACCAACAGATGAATGGATTCATTGCGTAAATAATAAGGATTGAAGGCATGAATTGTGTGTTTCTCAGGAAGGTAATAATAGTATATTTGTTCGTGATTATTCTTCCAATTTAATTTAAAATTCTTCAAATTTTTGAACATGATATTGTCATTCATATCAACAGGTTTAATGTTAAAATACTATGTCTGTAGTGTTGATTGTTTTATTTGTGTACTAGAGATAAGAATATTCATAAAGATTTAATAACAGATAGATCTCCATTGCAAGACTTAATGTTAGATTTTAAGATAGTTTTGACTGTGTTTAAATGAAAACTAAATATTTCGTTAAGATGGCTTTTCTTTTTTTTGTTTGATGATCCAAGTTTCATTTCAATTTCTTTGTTATATATTGATTATTTATCGAATGCGCTCACTTACCCTATTGCGTCTACTTACCCCACAGGGCTGCGTACACTTACCCGTAATACGGGTCAAGTGTCCGCATTCCGACTTAATATCAAAATTTTGATTTTTTTTGTTAACTATGGAACAGGATGTTTTATTTTCTGTTTCAATTTGTAGGCTAATAAACATTCTTTTCGAAACATTTTTTTTATTTTCCAATTTCTGCTTTGGTTCTGCTCTGTGAGCCTGTAAACAGTAAAGTGCGCACACTTGACCCGAATGACTCTATTACCTATCTACTCGTACCTATCTATTAAAATATAAACGGTTGAAAGTTACGTCACTGTTGTCGGAGTATGTCCGACTAGTTTCGAACCATACGTGAAGCAAACCTTTTAAGCCTTACCAAGTTTTATATTCTAATAATATGGAATATACTAGCTATATTTTAAATTTTATTATCTACGTATTAGGTACGTCAAGTTTTTATAGTAATTTTATATATGACGGCGCTTGCGTCATCGTACGCGACTAGAAAGAAGTCTGTGAACTGCACGTGCACCAGCTACGCCCTCTTGCGGCGACGCATCGTTCGATACCCCCACTCACCCCACTACTTGAATTATTCTAACTTGTATAAAAGGGTCGGATCTTGGCTCTGGCGTGGCGCGGTGCAGACGTTGTACTTTGCTTATCGCTTAACCTAGACAACTCGGATAATTAATTTGTGCTAACGAATTAATTATTACTCTCAGCTTGAGTCGCGGTGTCTTGGGGTTGCATTAATTAACACGAGACGTTACGCATCATTGTAATAATGGTATTACAATGATGCGTAACGTCTAGTGAATTACTACTGGCAAATTATGGAATTTGCCAGTAGTAATTCACAGTTAATGAAATTGCTGTTAATTATTCTTTCAGTTATCTATTTGTGGTTTAGTTATAATTACTCTAAATACAAAGGATTACCCTATTATTTTATTCACTATGTCTGACCCTCTTTCGACATATACATAAGAAAAAAGTAAATATAAAACAGTTAAAATTTAAATAGCCAAAGACCTAGACAGAGAAACCGGCCGCCAAGAAAGCGTCCACTAATTATAGAAGTAACGAATTGCTTATGTCTTTGAAATCAAATTAATTGAGATCCATATTTATCTATTGTCTCTGGGCTTTAAACGACTGACTTAGCGAATGGGTCAACACCTCTAGCTATTTCATCATTATCAGCGCTATTTTTAAGCCTAGGCCCATAGGGGGCAACTTATATAGCATGGAGTATATAGACGTGGAAAGTAATAAAAATCACGGATTATTCAAGGAATGGATGTTAGACAATATAATTAGTTAGCACTATAAGGTTTGCATTAAGAATTCTATGTTATATTTACTAAGGAGACTAAGGCAACAGCTACCTAATTAAAAAAACAAAACTAACAATAAATCTTTT